>JARQOC010000003.1:245257929-245294514 GCA_033576535.1 Allobates femoralis
ATAGATAGATAGATAGATAGATAGATAGATAGATAGATAGATAGATAGATAGATAGATAGATAGATAGAAAGAAAATAGTACTCTGCAGCACTCAGCTACTACCAATGATGTACATATGCTGACAAGCTATATATATGAGAAAAAAATTAAAAACTTACGTTTTTTCAAAAAACTCAAAATTCTTATATTTTGGCGCAGTTGATGAGCAAACAGACATTGGCCAATGTGTGTACTAAGAACTTCAGATTTAAAAAAAACTATAAGAATTTTGAGTTTTTTGAAAAAAACTTAAGTTTTTAATTTTTTTCTCATATATATATATATATATACCGTATATATATATATATATACGGTAGCTTGTCAGCATATGAATATCATTGGTAGTAGCTGAGTGCTGCAGAGTACGTTTTTCTAGTTATTTGACCCAGCGTCCCTGCTGGCACCAGTTCACATTATGTCTGTGAGTGCTGTGCAGTTTTTTTTCTAGATAGATATATAGACATGAGATGAGTGGATAGAATGATAAACAGAGTACTGTAGATAGATAATTATAAAATGCGTGGATAGAATAATAGACAGGGTACATAGATAGATAGATAACCAGAAAAAAATTCTCTGCAGCACTCAGCTACTACCAATAATGCACACATGCTAACAAGCGATATATGAGGAAAAAATTAAAAACTTAGTTAGCATGTGTGCATTATTGGTAGTAGCTGAGTGCTGCAAAAAAAATTTTTCTGGTTGTTTGATCCAGCGTCCCTGCTGGCACCAGTTCACACTATGTCTTTGAGTGCGGTGCACTTTTTTCTGTTTTTTGTCTAATATGTGGAGTTGCTGGCTCCATGTCTGCACTTAGCACCCTCATCGCCCCCAGGTGGTCTGAGGTTGAGATCAGGGCCGGCTCCAGGTTTCTGTGGGCCCCGGGCGAAAAGGTCTCAGTGGGCCCCCTTTAAGTACATATCGCGGACTATATATATATATATATGTATATATATATATTGCCGCACACTTACCGCAAGCCCCATAGACAATGCATGGGGCTTGCCGCAAACGTGCAGCAAGTGCAGCCGCTAGACGGAAAATGCGGCAGATGCAGGTTTTTTTTACCGCAACTGCCACATTTTAAAAAAACCGCCTATGTGAAGGCAGCCTTACAGGAACAGTGACTGCCGAATCCAGCAAGAGCTGTTTCTGACAGTGAGGATATTACACATTGTTAGGAGCGGGCTAAAATGCGATTGCGTTCCCTTGCGCCTTTTAAAAATACCCTTCAAATGCAAAATGTTGCATTTTTGTGCGTCTGAGGATGCTTGGTATATACACAAGCGTCCTGAAGCACACAAATAATGCAAGCAGCTCAATGGAGCCGCACTGCCATATGGTGGCACCGCAGCCAAGCGGAGTGTCTGGGCGTCCGGATCTCTCTTTCTCCTCACCTTTCTTCTCGCTGCTCCGGTCTCCTCCGGTCGCTCTGCACATATCAGCACAGTGATGACATCGTGCCCCTCCATGCTGAGCTGCAGAATGCAGACAGCGGCAGAAGAGACTCTGGAGAAGAATGCTGCTGGCAAAGGTGGCTGAGACTAAAGGAGCGGAATCCGCGGGGGGCTACCACTGGTACACATACTTCGTACACACGCGGCTCTGCTACGTACACCTCATACACACGCGGCTCTGCTACGCACACCTCATACACACTCGGCTCCGCTCCGTACACCTCGTACACACTCGGCTCTGCTACGCACACCTCATACACACTCGGCTCTGCTCCGTACACCTCGTACACACTCGGCTCTGCACCGTACACCTCATACACACTCGGCTCCGCTCCGTACACCTCGTACACACTCGGCTCCGCTCCGTACACCTCATACACACGCGGCTCTGCTTCGTACACCTCGTACACACTCGGCTCCGCTCCGTACACCTCGTACACACTCGGCTCTGCTCCGTACACCTCGTACACACTCGGCTCCGCTCCGTACACCTCATACACACGCGGCTCTGCTTCGTACACCTCGTACACACTCGGCTCCGCTCCGTACACCTCGTACACACTCGGCTCTGCTCCGTACACCTCGTACACACTCGGCTCTGCTCCTCTCTGTACACCTCGTACACACTCGGCTCTGCTCCGTACACCTCGTACACACTCGGCTCCGCTCCGTACACCTCGTACACACACGGCTCCGCTCCGTACACCTCGTACACACTCGGCTCTGCTCCGTACACCTCGTATACACACGGCTCATCTCCGTACACCTCGTACACACACGGCTCCGCTCCGTACACCTCGTACACACTCGGCTCCGCTCCGTACACCTCATACACACTCGGCTCCTCTCCGTACACCTCATACACACTCGGCTCCTCTCCGTACACCTCGTACACACTCGGCTCTGCTCCGTACACCTCGTACACACTCGGCTCTGCTCCGTACACCTCGTACACACTCTGCTCCGTACACCTCGTACACACTCGGCTCTGCTTCGTACACCTCGTACACACTCGGCTCCGCTCCGTACACCTCGTACACACTCGGCTCTGCTCCGTACACCTCGTACACACTCGGCTCTGCTCCTCTCTGTACACCTCGTACACACTCGGCTCTGCTCCGTACACCTCGTACACACTCGGCTCCGCTCCGTACACCTCGTACACACACGGCTCCGCTCCGTACACCTCGTACACACTCGGCTCTGCTCCGTACACCTCGTATACACACGGCTCATCTCCGTACACCTCGTACACACACGGCTCCGCTCCGTACACCTCGTACACACTCGGCTCCGCTCCGTACACCTCATACACACTCGGCTCCTCTCCGTACACCTCATACACACTCGGCTCCTCTCCGTACACCTCGTACACACTCGGCTCTGCTCCGTACACCTCGTACACACTCGGCTCTGCTCCGTACACCTCGTACACACTCGGCTCCGTACACCTCGTACACACTCGGCTCTGCTCCGTACACCTCGTACACACTCGGCTGCGCTCCGTACACCTCGTACACACTCGGCTCCGCTCCGTACACCTCGTACACACTCGGCTCCGCTCCGTACACCTCGTACACACTCGGCTCTGCTCCGTACACCTCGTACACACTCGGCTCTGCTCCGTACACCTCGTACACACTCGGCTCCGCTCCGTACACCTCGTACACACTCGGCTGCGCTCCGTACACCTTGTACACACTCGGCTCTGCTCCGTACACCTCATACACACTCGGCTCTGCTCCGTACACCTCGTACACACTCGGCTCTGCTCCGTACACCTCGTACACACACGGCTCTGCTCCGTACACCTCGTACACACTCGGCTCTGCTCCGTACACCTCGTACACACTCGGCTCCGCTCCGTACACCTCGTACACACTCGGCTCGGCTCCATACACCTAGTACACACTCGCCTCTGCTACATTCACACTGTAAATCCCTCCTGACCCCACACATAACCTTCACCTAATTGCCATACACCTAGTACACACTCATCTCTGCTACATTCACACTGTAAATGCCTCCTGACCACACACAAACTTCACCTTATTTGAGCATCATTGATGGCCAGCAGAGTCCTGGATACACTGAGGAGCTGATCATGAGACCCCTGACTCCTCCCCTCCATGTGACATCATCGCAGGTCCTGTAAGCACAGAGTGTGTGCAGCTCTGTCGGCTCCCGTGGAGGGGGGAGGAGGGAGACCTCCGGTGCTGCAGCCTGCAGGAGCCTGAAAATGACCCCCCAGCTCCCCCCTGGATATGGCTCTGGCTGTGGGGGCAGTGCTCAGGGGCCCTGAGGCTAGGGTCACACTTGCATTGTGACCCTAGCCTTATGCAAGTATACTATGTTGCAACGCTGCTATGCGCTGGAGGCAGCCCATAGAAACCCGACGTTTACCGTGACAACCATTTGGTTGTCAATGTAAACTGCGGGTTTCTATGGGCTCAGTTGCTGGCAGCGCATAGCGTTAAACGCTCTGCGCTGCAGCAGACAATACTTGCGTCAGGCTAGGGTCACAACACAAGTGTGACCCTAGCCCTCAGGGGCCCGGTGGGCCCCCTCCAAGCCGTCGGGCCCCGGCACTTGCCCGGGTACGCCGGGTGCTGACGCCGGCCCTGGTTGAGATGGTGTCCACCCACTTAGAAGTGGGACAGGGAGGACAAGGAGGCTGTCAGCATAGGACTCATCAGACCTGGGATCGCCGTGTCATGGTTGATGAGCAAACAGATATTGGCCAATGTATGTACCAAGAACCCCAATAAATAAAAAGATAAGAATATTGAGTTTTGTGAAAAAAACGTAAGTTTTTATTTTTTTCCTCATATATCGCTTGTTAGCATGTGTGCATTATTGGTAGTAGCTGAGTGCTGCAGAGAAATTTTTTCTGGTTGTTTGATCCAGCGTCCCTGCTGGCACCAGTTCACACTATGTCTTTGAGTGCTGTGCAGTTTTTTCTGTAGATAGATAGATAGATAGATAGATAGATAGATAGATAGATAGATAGATAGATAAGTTGATAGAATGATAGATGGACAGATAGATAAACAGATATGAGATGAATAGATAGAATGATAAACAAGAGTAGATAGATAGACATGAGATGAGTGGATAGAATGATAGACAGGACAGGTAGATAGATATGAGATGAGCAGATAGAATGATAGATAATAGATACAGATTACAGATATAAATGGATAGATGATAGCTATGAGATGAGCAGATAGAATGATAGACAGGGTAGGTAGGTAGACAGATAGACAGATAGATAGATAGATAGATAGATAGATAGATAGATAGATAGATAGATAGAGATGAGATGAGTGGATAGAATGATAGACAGGATAGATGGATGAATATATAGAAATGAAATGAGTGGATAGAATAGTAGACAGTGTAGATAGATAAATATGAGATGCATAGATAGAATGGTAGACATAAATGATAGAAATGAACAATGATATGACATGGACTTCCATAGTCCCTCTGGACCTGCCCCATCCATTGTTCTTATAGCCCTCACCTTGGATCTGCCCCATCCATTGTTCTTATAGCCCTCACCCTGGATCTGCACCATCCATTGTTCTTATAGCCCCAACCCTGGATCTGTCCCCACCCATTGCTCTAATAGCACCCACACTTGATGTGCTGCCCCCATCCACCTTTCCTACAGCCCTACCCAACATCCCTACAGTCCCTATACCTATTCCCTTTTGTACACTTGCTTTGGCAAACTGATGTGTATTTAGTCCTGCCAATAAAGCTTCTTTGAATTTGAATTTGACATGGTAGATAGATAGATAGATAGATAGATAAATATGTAGAAACAAATAGAGCAGCACTGCCCAGTGGGTGCAAATCAGCTCAGCTGTCTTCCCAGCAGTTGTATATACTTGAAAAAATGCTGCAGCACTCTGTCATTAGATGTATCTTATGCCTTTATTACGGCCACAGGTACCATAAGGCTATGGTACCTGTGGCCGTAATAAAGGCAGAAGATACATCTAATTACGGAGTGCTGCAGCATTTTTTCAGATAGATAGATAGATACAGGGCCGGCGTCAGCACCCGGCGTACCTGGGCAAGTGCCGGGGCCCTGAACTGCTGGGGGGGCCCACTGGCCGTCAGGGACAGGCAGCCCTGACAGCCAGGGGCCCATTAGGTACAGACAACCATGAGAACAACCAGCCTCAGCAAGCAGCTGAGTGCTCCGCTCAGCTCCCAGTGCACATGGCTAATTTGCATGCGATGCAGATTAGCCATGTGCTGGCTCCAGAGAGCAGTGGAGCTTCCTCCTCTGACTACAGCATGATGAGTCATCACCCTGCACCTCATCATACTGCTGCAGCCAGCAGGACGGAGGAGGCTCCACAGTCCCGGGAGCCTTTTGCTATAAGGATGTGAGGGGGAAGAATCTGAGGAGGACACAGCCCCAGGGAGCGGATGGAAGGTGAGTATGATCAGGTTTTTTTTTTACAATGTGCAGCAGGATGGGGATTATATGTACCATGGAGGCTGTGTGCTGGGGTATATAGAGGCTGTGTGCTGGGGTATATAGAGGCTGTGTGCTGGGGTATATAGAGGCTGTGTGCTGGGGTATATAGAGGCTGTGTGCTGGGGTATATAGAGGCTGTGTGCTGGGGTATATAGAGGCTGTGCTGCTGGGGTATAGAGAGGCTGTGCTGCTGGGGTATATAGAAGCTGTGCTGCTGGGGTATATAGAGGCTGTGCTGCTGGGGTATATAGAGGCTGTGCTGCTGGGGTATATAGAGGCTGTGCTGCTGGGGTATATAGAGGCTGCGCTGCTGGGGTATATAGAGGCTCTGCTGCTGGGGTATATAGAGGCTGTGCTGCTGGGGTATATAGAGGCTGTGCTGCTGGGGTTTACATAGGCTGTGCTGCTGGGGTATACAGAGGCTGTGCTGCTGGGGTATACAGAGGCTGTGCTGCTGGGGTATACAGAGGCTGTGCTGCTGGGGTATACAGAGGCGCTGTGCTGGGGTATATGGAGGCTGTGCTGACTGTATATTGCGGCATATGGAGACTGCTGCTGGGGTACATGGAGGCTGCTGCAGAAGTATATGGAGGCTTTTGCTGATGTATATGGAGACTGTGCTGGGGTATATGGAGGCTGCTGCTGTGCTGTATATATAATATGGAGGCTGTGATGGGCTATATATATATATATATATATATATATAAATATTATTTGGAGGCTGTGCTGTATATATAATATGGAGGTTGTGCTGGGCTGTATATATTATTTGGAGGCTGCCACAGCTTCCAAATAATATATACAGCCTGGCACAGCCTCCAAATACTATATACAGGCCAGCACAGCCTCCAAATAATATATACAACCCGCAGTCTCTATATTATATATACAGCCCGGCAGTCTCCATATTATATATACAGCCCTGAACACCTCTATATTATATATAGAGCCCACCCACGAGCCTCTATATTATATATACACAGCCTGCAGCTTCTATATTATATTAATGTATCATGGTTTGTGCTAAAGGGGCCCACTGATACTGTTTCGCCCGGGGCCCACAAAAACCTGGAGCCGGCCCTGGATAGATAGATAGATCCAAAAAAAACAGGCAGCACATCCAGAAAATCAAAAAAAGTGGACAAAATTTATTTTGGCCCTTAGTGGTGCAACGTTTCGGCCTCACCAGAAGCCTTTGTCAAGCACTTGTTAAATAAATTTTGTCCACCTTTATTGATTTTCTGGATTTGCTGCCTGTTTTTTTGGACTTATATATTACGTTGAACACTGTATGCAGGACTTATTGCACCCAATTTTGATTTGAAGTTTGTGCCGAATCCGTTTTTTGTAGATAGATAGATAGATAGACATGAGATGAGTGGATATAATGATAGACAGAGTAGATAGATAAATGATAGAGTAGATAGATAATAGATACGGTAGATAATAGATAGATAGATAGATAGATAGATAGATAGATAGATAGATAGATAGATAGATAGATAGATAGATCCCCACTAACCTCATTAGCATTACCTGCACACCTTCATCTCCCTCTTTTAAATGTGCCCTCTGGAATCCACGGTCTGCATGCAACAAACTTCCCTTTATCCACAACTACTTTTTCCCTAACTCTCTTAACCTTTTGGCCCTTACTGAAACCTGGATCCAGGACTCAGACACTGCTTTCCCTGCTGCTATTTCCTACGGCGGTTTACACTTCTCCCATTCCCCGAGACCTGGGAACAGACATGGTGGTGGAGTCGGCTTAGTCCTGTCCCCACAATGTACTTTCCAGGTCATCCCCCCCGCTCCATCACTCTTATTCCCTTCTTTTGAGGTTCACACCATTAGGCTGTTCCGTCCCCTCCCCCTCAGAGTAGCAGTGGTTTACTGCCACCCAGGTTCATCCATCCACTTCCTCGACCACTTCTCCGTGTAGTTGCCGCACTTCATGTCCTCAGAATTACCAACCCTCAACCTGGTAGACTTTAACATTCCCATAAACAGCCCCATCTCCACATCTGCATCCCAGCTCCTATCTCTAACCACATCTCTTGGCCTCTCGCAGCTCTCAACCTCTGAGACACACAAAGATGGTAACACCCTTAACCTGGTCTTTACCTGCCTCTGCTCTACCTCCTCCTTAGACAACTCATGTCTTCGTCTCTCTGACCACAACATTCTCTCCTTCACACTCACAAACCCTCGCCCATTAAAGCACAGCCCGACCTATCACACATCCAGAAATCTACATGCCATTAACCCTCATACACTCACAGACTCTCTACACTCATCACTGTCCCCAATCTCCTCCTTCTCCTGCCCCAATCTGGCAGTAAATCACTACAATGATACACTCAGAAGGACCCTGGACCAAGTAGTGCCCCTCACCCGCAGAGCCTCCAATCACAGAATAAAACAGCACTTGCTCACATCGCAAACTCGACTCCTCCAGCGATGCTCTAGGAGTGCTGAACGTTTATGGGGGAAAACCCGAACACCAGAAAACTTTATCCATTATAAATTAATGCTAAAAACCTACAATTCTGCCCTTCACCTCGCCAAACAGACCTACTTCACCACCCTGATCTCCTCACTATCCAACAACTCAAAGAAACTCTTTGACGCCTTTCACTCTCTCTTCAATCCTAAAGTGCAGGCCCCCCTCACTGACCTCTGTGCTGATGATCTAGCTTCTTACTTCACAGAGAAAATAGAAAACATCCATCAGGAAATCAGCTCCCAACCTTCAAGCCCTGCTACTCCCATCCGTCCCCACATCCCCTCTGGCTCACTCTCCACTTTTGAACCTGTCACACAAGAAGAAGTTTCCAGGCTCCTCTCGTCCTCACGTCCCACTACACGCACCTCTGACCCCATTCCCTCACACCTACTCCGGTCTCTCTCTCCAGTGGTCACCACTCACTTAACCATAATCTTTCATCTCTCCCTCTCTTCTGGCATCTTCCCCTCCTCCTTCAAGCACTCTATTATTACTCCATTACTAAAGAAAACGTCCCTTGATCCATCCTGCACAAATAACTACAGACCAGTCTCCAATCTCACCTTCATCTCTAAACTCCTGGAGCGCCTGGTCTACACTCGCCTCACCCATTACCTCTCCACTCACTGTCTTTTAGATCCATTGCAGTCTGGCTTCCGCCCCCTTCACTCTACAGAAACCGCCCTCATCAAAGTGACCAATGACCTTCTGACAGCAAAACGTAATGGTGACCACTCTCTGCTTATCCTTCTTGACCTTTCTGCAGCATTTGACACAATTGACCACCATCTCCTATTCTCTATGCTGCACTCCATCGGCATCAAGGACACGGCTCTCTCCTGGTTCTCATCCTATCTCTCTGATAGCTCTTTCAGTGTATCATTCGCTGGCTCCACTTCCTCCCCTCTTCCTCTCACTATTGGGGTCCCTCAGGGTTCAGTCCTTGGCCCTCTTCTCTCTCTACACTGCCCCAATAGGACACACCATCAGCAGATTTGGCTTCCAGTACCATCTTTATGCTGATGACACACAACTATACACTTCATCCCCTGACTTTACCCCCGCTGTATTACAGAACACCAATGACTGTCTAACCACCTTTTCCACCAACAAGTCTGCTCTTTATCTGAAACTTAACCTTTCCAAAACTGAACTTCTTCTGATCCCACCCTCTACCAACCTCCCTAAACCTGACATTTCCCTCTCGGTGTGTGGCACCACGATAACGCTCAGGCAGCAGGCTCGCTGTCTGGGTGTTATGTTTGACTCTGATCTCTCCTTCACCCCATATATACAATCTCTCACCCGCTCCTGTCGCTTGCACCAGAAAAATATCTCCAGAATTTGCCCTTTCCTCACCATGGAAACAACTAAAACCCTCACCATGGCCCTGATCCATTCCCGCCTTGACTACTGTAATTCTTTATTAGCTGGCCTCCCCCGCAGTAAGCTTTTCCCTCTCCAGTCTATCCTCAATGCAGCAGCCAGGATCACCTATCTAACTAACCGCTACTCAGATGTTTCCGCTCTGTGTCAGTAACTGCACTGGCTAGCCATACACTATAGGATCCTATTCAAATTGCTTGTTGTCACCCACAAAGCTTTTCATGGTGCGGCACCTCCTTACCTCTCTACCCTCATCTCTGTCAACCACCCCACCCGTCCCCTTCGCTCTGGAAGTGATCTTAGACTAACATCGGCATTAATCCGAACTTCCCATTCCCGACTTCAAGACTTCTCTCGAGCTGCACCAATCCTCTGGAATGCTCTACCTCAAGAAATTAGGACCATTCACAACTTCCATAGCTTCAGACGCTCCCTAAAAATACATCTTTTTAGGGCGGCCTATCATTCTCCCTAATAGTAGTCATTTAGACATAAGATATTCATTGTTATAAGCCCCTGTACTTTGTGTCACCCCCATCCCGTCATAGATTGTAAGCTCCTTCGAGCAGGGTTACCTTTATTTTTTGCCTGATTTATTGTACTTCCTACATTGATTCTATTTTTATTGTATGTAACTACTGTTCTGTATTACTTACCATTCTGTATTGTAAATTTTTCTTATACAAACCATTGTACTGTAAAGTGCTGCGGAATATGTTGGCGCTATATAAATAAAGTTTTATTATTATTATTGATAGATAGATAGATAGATAGATAGATAGATAGACAGACAGTGAAGATAGATAAAGAACAGATAGATTTCTAGCATGTGTGGATGAGTCCAGCTCCATTCACACTAAGCCCAGATGTACACAGAGCTATACAGACACATTACATAGCAGTTGTTTAACGTTTGAACTAAACTTACATGAATGTTGACTACTTCTGTTTCTATTGGTCATTCAGAGTTTATTATGAGCCTATACTCAGTGAGCACAGCCTGCTAATATCCAATAAATTGGCAGAAATTACATTTACTGTGGAAGGCTGAGAGATCCTTCATAGAATTATCCCTTCTGTATCGACTGATTTCTAACAAGCCACTTAATGACATGGGCTAATATTTCATTCCATTGTGGGTAACGTTAGTCTAACGTGTGAGGACTGCTTTAGAAAATATATGAACAGGTTGAAAAATGCTGAAATGTCTTTTTAAGAGCAGATACTATATATTATATATTTTATCCTGTCATCAGAGATACGTCATTCTCTTAGTTCATGAAGGCTGGCTTCACACTGCGGTCAGGTCAGGTCAGGTCAGGTTTTGTGTGCCAAAACCAGGGGTGACTCCAAAACCTAGAACAGGTGTCAATCTTTCAATTATACTTTTTCTCTGCAAGTTCCTCTCCTGGTTTTGACACACAAAACCTGACCTGATCTGACCTGACCGCAGTGTGAAGCCAGCCTTACTCACCACTGAGTACAACCTGACCTGCCACATGTCCTAATGGGAATGACTGGACTAATATCAGGCCTACGAGAAGATTCTTGCCTCTTACATAATGATGACATACTGATTCCACAGAATAGCCAGATCTCTCCATGGATGGATCAACAATACGGTGTGATAACAGAATGTGTGAATGATAATATCAGGACAGGTTATCAAATGTGGGGATATTCAGCTTGGAAAAATCTTATTACCATGTACAAATATGAGGGGCCGGTATAGAGAATAATTATGTCTTTACACCTGAACCTGCGATGGGGACAAGGAGGCATCCTCTGGAGGAAAGAAGGATTAATCATAATCACAGGTGCGATTATATACTATAAGAGCAGTGAGACTGATATTGTACATTACATGTCTGCAATATGTTTCCTTTATAAGCTTATGTGCCTACAGTACAATGTCAGTCATTAATACATTCAGGGCCAGTTTAGAGTCTTATGTATTTTCTTAGATAGCTATAAGCCTACACAATAAGCAGCTAACTGTGGGTGTTAAGAGATTTAACAAGTAAGTTGTACACAGCAAGTGTTCCTTACACATTCTAAGCACCAGTGAGAATTCCTGGGAGCCGGAGGTGGATGATTGTGAACTGTCACAGCCCACATGCCATTAAAGTATAGGTTTCTATGACAGATCTTGATAATTAAAGCTCTTGGATTAAATTTAAATTAGAATAAAAACTGTTAAAGTTAATAAATCATTACATAAATGCATGGGACAAATACCGTATATACACAAGTATAAGTCGGCCCGAGTATAAGCCGGGGCCCCTAATTTTACCCTCCAAAACTAGGGAAACTTATTGACTCGAGTATAAGCCTACGGTAAGAAATGCAGCAGACCGCCATACTGTTATAACGCCCCTATGACTGGTATATACCTCACCATCCCGGTATATAGCAGCCATCACTGGTATATAGTGCCCATAACTAGTATAGAGTCGCCCCCATCACTGGTATACAGCCCCCATCAGTGGTATTACAGCCTCCATCAGTGGTATTACAGCCCCCATCAGTGGTATTACAGCCCCATCAGTGGTATACAGCCCCCAGCAGTGGTATTACAGCCCCCAGCAGTGGTATACAGCCCCAGCAGGGGTATACAGCCCCAGCAGGGGTATACAGCCTTCAGCAGGGGTATACAGCCCCCAGCAATGGTATACAGCCTCCAGCAGTGGTATACAGCCCCCAGCAGTGGTATACAGGCCCCATCAGTAGTACACAGGCCCTTCATCATTGGTATACAGGCCCATCCCTGTATAGAGCCCCCCCTGCTGGCACACTGCCCTCCATCAGTATACAGAGCCCCCCTGCCGCCGCACTGATCTCACCCTCCGACGTCCTGCAGGCAATGGGCGACCTCCGTCCGCTCTTTTTGTCTGTATGCTGGCTTGTATTGCTATGAGTGGCGCAGCAGCGATGACGTCACCACTGCGCCACTCTAGAAGCCAGCATACAGACAAGAAGCACGTGCTGCCTAGATACCCGCTGTTTATCATAGTTACCAGTGTCCTCCCGCTTCCAGCGATGTGGAGGTGGCTACCTGGTCCCTGGTCACTGAGAAGATCTGCCTGTTTGACAGCTCCCCAGCGACCAGGTAACGATGCACCAACGATCCCTACAGCATCGTTATCGTTGACGGGATCGCTGTTGCATCATTGTGTGTTACGGGAGCTTATGTGTCACACTTAGTGAGATCGTTAGCGATATCGTTGTTACATCACTAAACCTGTGACATTACAACGATCTCGCTAACGATCTCGTTATGTGTGATGGGGCTTAAGCCCCAATTTGGAGATGTCTGTAAGGTGCTATGGAGTTAATAGTGCTAAATAAGTGAGTAAAATAAGTAATACTGTAACAAATCATCACAGATCTGTTTGCCCTTCCTATGATCGGGACATTCTACATTTATCCAATGGATATAAAGAACGAAGAGTCCTATTGACATACTGTAACCATAGGTTTTGAACACTGGGGAGAAAATACAATGGAAAATTCTCTAACTTTTCATCGTAAAGAGAAAAATGAATTGTTCATAAAACCATTATGTGATGTCTTTCTGAATTACATTTATACCCTATCCTCAGAGAAGGTGATACCTGTACGATTGCTGCGGCCCTAATTACTGGGACTTCCTAAATCTCCCGTCACGCACAACGACGCAACAGCGATCCCGATAACGATCCTGTAGGGATCATTGGTGCGTCGTTACCTGGTTGCTGGGGAGCTGTCAAACAGGCAGATCTCCTTAGCGACCAGGGACAAGGGAGCCACCTCCACATCGCTAGTAACGCGTGCTGCCTAGATACCCGGTGTTTACCATAGTTACCAGCCTGTGAGATCGCTGATCGTTGGTCTCTCGCTGTAACATGCAGCGATGCGTGCTGACCATCGGGAGTGCATCCACGAAAAAATGACCCTCAGCACTTTATAACGATCAGCGATCTCACAGTAGGGAGGGGCCTGATCGCTGCTAAATGTCACACGTAGCATGATCGTTAGCGAGATCACTGTTACATCACAAAACCTGTGACGTTACAACGATCTCACTAACGATCTCGTTATGTGTGATGGGGGCTTAAGAATGAGACCCCATATCTTCTGTGTAAATGGAGAGGCAGGGAGCATGCGAGATTACTGTGACACTTCTAGGATAAGGCCAAAACAGCTAAGGCTGCTTTCACATCACGATTTAGTGGCTGTCCGTGGGATCCGAGTTTGAAGGAGGATCCCACGGACAGCCACGGATCCACACAGATCCCTGCAGATTCTATGCAGGATCGGTGTGGATACTGCGGTCCCCTGTCTCTCCCTGCTCCTGCCTCCTCCATCTTCTTCCCCCGCTATTCTATTCTGTCCCCCCGCTCCTCTAACCTGATCTAATCCCTATCCTATCTCTGAGTGTTAAAAAAAACAAAAACTCCTCCCGGAGGATACATCACCTTATCACCGGCACCTAGGATGCGACACCATCAGGGCAGAAGGACCTGTGATGATGTCAGACAGCCGATCACATGACACGTCAGCTGACCGGCTCTGTGACATGACCACCAGGCCCTTCCGTCCCGATGGTGTTGCATCCTGGGAGCCGGTGACAAGGTGATGTATCCTCCGGGAGGAGGTTTGTTTTTTTTTTTAACACACAGGGAAGAGAACAGGGGATAGGATAGGGATTAGATCAGGATAGAGGAGCGGGGGACCGGAATAGAATAGTGGGGGGAACAGAATAGAGGAGATAGGGAGGAGATGGGGAAAGGAAGATGCAGGGAGAGGCAGGGAACATGGAGCCGACATCGGATCTGAGGTGAACTCGAATCCGATGTCCATAGGCTCACATTTTGTGTGCACTCAGATCAGCACTGATCCGATGCTGTCCAATTTGAGTCACGGACACAAAATCGTAGGCTGGTTTCACACTGCATATTTTTTCCTGTCCGTGGGATCCTACATTTTGTAGAACCCCACAGACAGGAAAGGACACCACAGCGGGTGACCTATTCTGTGTCCGCGTCCGTGATTATCACGGATCCGGACACAGTGGGGCACTTTCACTTCTGCAATGTATAATATACATTGCAGAAGTGAAATATAGTAAAGCCGGGTGCTTACAGGACCTGCCGTGATGTCACAACCCGATCAGCTGATTAGGTCACATGACCGGTTACCACAGTAACTGCGGTCATGTGACCCGATGACGCTGCCGGGTTGTGACGTCACCACAGGTCCTGTAAGCACCCGGACCTTGCTGGGAGGCAGCGGTGGATCGAGGATAGGTGAGCATAGTGATTTTTTATTTTTACCTCTTTCTTTTACTTAATTACACTTCTGCAATGTATATTATACATTGCAGAAGTGTAATTAGAAGGGTTGGAGCAATTTTAGTGTACTGAGCATGCTCAGTACACTAAAATCAGACCCGTGCTCATAGGCCCCCATGTTAAAGGACATGGATCGGATTTGGCCTAATTGCCATCCGATTTTGTGGGATCCGATTTTTTTCTGTACCCAAAATCGGAGCAGTCTCCGATTTTGGGTCCAGCAAAAAATCAGACACAAATCGGATCCCACAAAATTGGATGGCAATTAGGTCAAATCTGATCCGATCCGACCCCCATAGGATAACATGGGAGCCAAATCGGATCCGTTCCTGTCCGTGGGGTCCTACAAAATGTAGGAACCCATGGACAGGAAAAAATACGCAGTGTGAAACCAGCTGTAGCAGGCTGCGATTTTGTGTCTGTGATTAAATTGGACAGCATTGGATGGTGCCAAAATCGGGTGCCAATAGGAGGACATGGGATCCGATTTCGGATCGGAGTGTATCCGTTTTGAAACGGATACAATCGGATGACCGAAAACTGTAATGTGAAAGCAGCCTAACAATTGCCATACAAATGAGCAGAGCAGTGCCTGAACACTTTATCGGACCATAGCAATCACCTTTACTTTCATGACCGGCCAATTTTTGTTTTTGCAACCTCTTCCCTCTTCTGCAATGAGCCATAACTTTTTTGTTAAAGCCATATGAAGGGATGAGTTGGTTAATTCATTTTACAATTAATTTCATTTTACCATATCACAGACAGAAGAAAATAAATTGGTAAAAGAAAACAATTCTGCCATTTTTATTGGGGGAGGATCGCTATTACGGTAGTCTATGTGTGCTAAAAACGACCCGGTAATTGAGCTCAGTATGACCACAGCAATACAAATATATTGTTTTTTTTTATATTTTAGTGGCCTTAGTGGTTAAAACGGTTTAAAGAAATCAGTACTTAGCAAAAGAAAAAGAAATGAGTTTGTGTGACCTGAAAACGTCTGGATATCTCTGTTGACGGGTTGTGTGACGGCTTGTCCTCTGTGCACAAAGCTGACATCTTTATTAATGCACTCTTCTGACCGATAAATACTGTTGTGACGATTTTTCTTTGTCTTTGAGTACAATGTATGGATGAATCCATTTTACGTTTTGATAGATGGGGCTTTCACAGACACGGTACTACCAAACATGCATTTATATTTTTTTATTTCTTTATTTTTGATAAGGGAGGTGATTTAAACTGTTATATTTAATTTAATTTTTCTGTTGATTTTCATTTCTTTTTTTTATATTAGTCTGCATAATGGATTTGATTATTTTAGCACAATATTTTGCAGTACTGCTGTCCTTATTTAAATTGATAATCGGGCTTAATCATGTCACAGCGGATACGGCTGGGAGTCGAAGCTCATGCTCAATGGAAACCCAGACATTTAAATGGGACTGTCAGTAATTGAAAGTGGTATCCAAATGGTTAGACAGAAGCGATAGGTGCTAGCTCCGGGCACTGCTTGTCATGATGACCATGGAATAATGGGGAACCAGGGTGCTTTATCTGTCCCTCAAGCTAGGGAGCCCTGTACTATCCCTAATTCAGGGGTACTCCTAATGGTGGAGAAGCCCAAGTTTCCTTTCTTGGGCCGACTCCTAACCATTTCTTATCTGATTCCCAATACCCCTCCCCATCGGGACATATAGGAGTAAAGGGTACTTCACACACTGCAACACCGCTAGCGATGTCGCTGAAATATCACAGGTTTTGTGACGTAACAGCGACCTCTCCAGCGATGTTGCAGTGTGTGACACGTAGCAGCGATCAGGCCCCTGCTGTGAGGTCGCTGATCACTGCATATCATTCAGGACCATTTTTTGGTCCTTGGTCTCCCGCTGGTCAGCACGCATCGCTGCGTGTGACAGCGAAAGACCAACAACCAGCAACCTCACAGCCAGTGCCCAGCACCCGCACATTAGACGCTGGGCACTGGTATCCTGGGTAAACACTGGGTAACTAAGTAGCGCGTGATGCTTAGTTACCCGGTGTTTACTCTGGTTACCAACGTCCTCCCGCTTAGCCCAACCTGTAAACGGGAGGACGCTGGTAACCAAGGTAAACACCAGGTAACTAAGCAGTGCGCGCTGCTTAGTTTCCCGGTGTTTACCTTGGTTACCATCGATGTCGCTGCTGGCTGATCGCTGGTGAGTCTGCCTGTTTGACAGCTCACCAGCGACTGCAGAGAGACTTTCCAGCGATCCCGGCCAGGTTGGATCGCTAGTGGGATCGCTTCAAAGTCTTAGTGTGTAAAGGGGCCCTTATGAAGTCCACAGATAGAAAAATCAAAACTCAGACACAAAGCATACACACAAAGGTAAAGACAATACGAGTGGCAGGAGGGGAAATAGAAGCAGAAAGGAAGCTACCAAACAGGGGAGAGCTTGAACAACCACACCAAGTAAAAATCACAACTTTATCCAGAGAGCCTGGGACACCACACCTCACAGACCAACATAGGATACATTATAGCTAGCATGGATAAAAGGGATATCTATAGCCTAAATAGAAGAGCAGCCTCTGTGATAGGCCTCTCCACAATATATAATAAGAGCAAACAGACCAGCAGAGATTAACTCATGCGAGTCTGCTTATCAATCAACAGACAACAGGATGATACCTGACTCTACCTGTGTTGATCCCAGACACCAAAGAAACCATCAGGCAGAGCGTCAGAATCTGCAACTGAATAGAACCCAACATCACCATGACAGTTGGCGAAGTTTATGCAAAACTCCTTGGGCACTACTGTTCCAACTTCCCAGACAGATGGCAATGTATTAGGATAGCTTCACATCATGGTTTTTGTCTGTCAGGGTGGATCCTGTTTTTTGTACGATCACCCTGACAGAACCTGACAGGACAGGATGTGTAGAAAATGTGGCCAAATATGGGGATCCTGTTTTAGCAGGTTTTCTTTTCTGCCGCTGTGCATGGTGCTGAAGTCTGCCTTTGTCTGCTCTGCCTCTGTCCTTGGTGCTGAATTAACAGCCTGTGCTTGAAGTGCTGCTGTCCATGGTGCTGAAGTTTTGACGGCTGGATTTCTGAGCATGCTCTGTGCATAAAATTGGATCCGGGAAACGATTCGATTTTTTTCATGGATCCGACGCCCATAGACTCCCTGTTATGTGTGCCAGATTGCCCCGTATCTGGGACTGTCTGTTTTTGTCCTGTTATTTCACCGGAGCCCAAAAACGTTGCAGTCTCCGATTTTGGGCATGGTTAAAAAAAAGACAGAAACGGATCCTGAACTGAATACACAAAACCGGATGGCCTTTTATGACCAATCCGGCACCATAGGGATACATGGGAGGCAATAACGGATCCTGTTCTGTCCTGTTCAGACCGGACAGAACAGGATTAAAAAAAACATGGTGTGAAACCAGCCTTACACAGCTGGTATCTGGCCAGTATGGAGCAAGCTCAGCTGTATGTCACGGTCAGTGTGTGCAAAAGGGGTTCAGACCATGTTCACATGTCGACCTTTCTGCTGTACATAGAGCATACAGCTGATAAAAAAAAATAATCTTAGTTTTAGTCTTCAAAAGGCACATCAGAGAACCAAGTGACCTTTGCTGAAATATAGGGCTGCTGTTATCTCCGTACAACCACACCAGTGATTCCTGGTCACAAACAAGGGCAACTTAAACTTCCATAGAAAAAAAGGGAAATGAATTTGGGGTGAATGCGCTATCAGCCACCATAGCCACGTGAAGGACTTGATAAGGCATGTAAATACTGAATCTTATTAAAGCATGGCAAGCACATTCATTTCACTTAATATTCCCTTAATTGCACAAGTCCTGGCTCCTTGAAGATAATATGCCAGTAAGAAATTGGAATTAAGCTTATCTCATCTGCTGCTGGAAAGTCTGCTCACTATCCTATATACATCATCTGAGTTATTGCTTTATCCAGGATACAAAGTACATATACAGTACTTATCCATTATCTGTGAATCTCCATTACAAAAGAGAGTAAAGTACATTTTAATGTAATTAACATGAACTTTACATTATTCAAAATATGAAAGTGTTACTGATTAGTTACAGTGGTAAAAAGCTTCAGAAACACAGGAACAGAAACATGTAAATGGCAGCAATGTTGCCACCCAAATATATTGGACTCCATTGACTATAATGGGGTGTTGTCACTGTAACCTTCTTTTTACCAGACAAACGTTCAGAATTTGTGGTAGAATTTGTAATAGGGCTTATTACAGAGTCTATAGAGCAATTGTGAACTGAGCCCACAGGGTTGGTTTTACTACCCTATCCATTTGCTCTATCTATATAGCTGAGTGTATGTTTGTGTATGTATGCATGTCTCGCCTGTAGCCACTCCCCCTTCATTACCCATGCCCCCTTCACAGCACCATCCCTTATAGCCCCGCCCTCTTCACATAGCTCGTCTACTCCACATAGCCACACCTTCTTCATAAGCCACAACCCCTTCATTAGTTGCACTCCCTTCATAACGCCACCCCAGTATAGTCCTGCCCACTCCACATAGCCCTGACCCTGGGATTGTGGAGGGGTGGGGCTATAGGTGAGAGAGATTGGCACTGTGAAAGGAGTGGGGCTACCGTGAGGGTGGGATTATGTGTAGGGTGGTGCTACAGAGGGGCAGGGCTACTGGAAGGGGGCAGGACTATGATACATACATTACCATATATGGGCGATATTGCCATATATGCGCGATATTACCATAGATGAACATTACAACCATATATGGACATTACGCCAAGTTAACATAAAAAGACATAAAAAGAGGAGCCAACTGATCAAGCCATTATACAATTCTCACAAATTTCTATATCCGGTTTTATTCATTTTAAACAATATCAATTCTGTGTAATTTAGAAACAATCTCCAGTTGTTACATTATCACACTGGTAACAAGCTGATGTTCACTGACCTGTTCTTCTCATGCGCCACGTACAGAGCAGGATGTTTACAGCTCTCAGACCTCATTCTGTCCATAAGCAAGCCTCGAGAACGGCATTCAGTATCTGATACCAGACGTCTGATTCCAGCCTAAATTTATGACTCTTCACAGATCTATTATAAAGCCATAGTCAAGAACCCTTTCTTTTTGGTCTCCCACAGTACACAGACTGTCAATCTGTCTGTACAATGGCAATGACTTGAAGGAATAGAACACATCAGGTAGCCTTCTTGTTCCTGTCTTCCAGGTACAACTGATTATTTTTAATCTAGATCAAGTAATGACAATTTGAAACAAACACAGAGAGTATGAAAAAGGTAGATATCCTCCCAAATGAGAGCACTGTGTAGGTATTATATAGACTCGAAAAGGATTTAGAGAAAGAATGAATTGTAAGCTTGCAAAGTCCCAGAACCCATTGGATACAGCTTTATAAGTCTGAATAATTTATGCTTGGCAAGGGAGTCCTATGGGGAGGTTATTTATTATTTTACTTATATAGCACTATTAATTCCACAACATTTTACTGGTATGATCATCTCTGTTCCATAGGGAGTTTAGATTGTCAGCCCCAATCAGTATGGTATGTCTTTGAGTAGGGCCACCATCAGGGTATTATTACTCTTACTGGTGCATGGGGCCTGGAAAGAGGGGGCCCGGGCCCATATATAATTGTGTAGAGTCCAATAGTTTATACATTAAAATTTGCAAGCCAGAAAACTGACATAAAACAACTTGAAATGTAGGAAATCTTTCGCACAACGTAAGGTTGCACAAAACCATGGCCACTTTTTCTATTTTTCAGACAGTTTCGGATAGCTTGAAAACAATGGATGGAGCAGCGGAGGGACTGAGTGTGGTGATGCCTGTTCACGTACCTTACACCATTATTGAAGTAATATTCATGGCAAGGCCCATAGAGGCGCATGCCACTTTTAAGGTACATCAGATTCATTAAGAGTCTTGTGTCTCTTAACAGATCAGGTACATCTGACTTCTCCATGCCTCCATGAACAACGCCAGTCTTGATTGATCAGAGCCCAAGCATATTCTGGCTGTAGACTCTCTCCTAGCTTGATTGAAAGCTTTTATAGTGCTTGTTCCTACTCCAGCTAATGAAATCTTGCAAATGCTCAGTAGAAGCTGCAATATCCATAACACTTCAGTAAAAAAGTCTCACTTAACGAAGAATAATAACTTCTAACATAAGAACCAAGTTGACCACATACGTACAATATATCTATGGTACAATAGGGTTAATTTTCCCAGACTTGGGAAGGTCTTGGTTGTCAATCACAGTGCTGGAGGTGAAAGGAATGGGATGAAACTGGGTATTGACGAAGCACATGCCTGCTGAATTCCCCAAATAACTTGATTTAGGTATTTGCCAAGAAAGTAGGAATATCCATTTTTGTAAAGGACAGAAGTTGTCTAGAAACATTCTAACAATCTCTGTGAGCAGCGGTAATGACCCTGACACTGTGGTGACAGATGAGCATGGATGTTCTTATGACAGGTCCACTCTAAGAACAGTTATTCCTTTCTATCAATTTCTATCTTCCTTGACATATTTCAAAGAAACACATTTAAGCATCATGCCTATGCTGCATTTTTTAACAAATCTGCATGAAAATCTGCATGTCTATTCTGAAGCCAGCAAAGTCTATGAGAGTTCAGAAGTGTTTGTAGATTTCAAGCAGAAACGTTCAGCACTAAATCAGCAGCGTGGGCACATAGCCTTAGATTTAGGCTCAGACTGCGTCATGTATTTGTTAAATGCATGTGTTATTTTCATGTGCAAATCATGAAAAATGCATGCATTGACCCATCCATAGGCTCCCTTGTAAAAAAGTGCATTGCAAAAGTGCAATGCGTTTGATGCTATGCGTTTTTGCAAAAACACCAAAAAACGCGGTATGCAACTTTTTTGGTGCTTTTGCAAAAATGCATGCTTTTCTTAACATGGGAGTCTATGGGGAACGCATGCGCTAAAAATGAAAAAAATTGCCATAAAAATGGCAAGGGGAAAAACAGGATCCTTTAATGCATCCTTCCAATGGATGCATGGTCCCAAATGTGACCCTAGCCTTACTGTCTTTTGGTGCTACCCCAGCATATTCTGTATTACCAACTAATCTGAGTAATCTTTCAATTAGAAGTCTTGAATAACCATCCTTAATCACTAAACATCTCTCTATCAGATTTCACAAATGGATGAACCACTGGATGCTGCAATCTCGGCAGCAGGAAATGTTACTGCCAAGTCTGAAAAAGCGTTAGTGGAGCATCATTATTAATTAACAAGGGTAACTATACGAGGCGTCACTCATTGCACTGCAGAAAAGCTCCCATCTTCCCTTCTACAGTAATGCCGGTGGTGTGAGATACATAGAGCCATTTTATGTGCCGATCTGACTCATCGGAAATCATGTACGTTTATTTTCAACAGAACTTACATCAGCAGAATGGAAAGTTAACAAATACTAATTCATGCCATATTTTGAAGGAAAACACGTCATTACCATACACTGTCAAAGTTTGAGTAGCAGACATAATTGTGTCCAAAGCTCCCTATACTAACGGCACTATCAGCCTTACCAATAACTTTAGAGTGGGGTACACATTTTAAGGACCCTATTTCTGAAACGCTGAACCCCTCATCTATATTTCTGCCACCTAATTACATTTATTTTCAATACAACTTTCTGTATAATAGCTATTTTATCATTTTGATAGATTTTGTGATTTTATCCCATCCCATTGTACATGCAGACAGTCCTGCTTTCACAGCAATTATGCATTTATTATTTAGACTAATTGCTCTTCTGACTCCACTTTCCATTCCATAACAACACAACGGGTGCTATTTAAACTGGGTAGCGTTGATGTCAATCAAATGCTCATTCATGTGTCCCCTATGTTTGATATAATGAAATATGACAAGGAAAAGAGTGATTTCTGAGGACTGAATGCCAGCTACCGCCACACAGGCAATAATAAGCCACGGGTATGTAGTGCGCTGTTTCATCGGTCTGTGACTACAAGGGAAATATTAGATAATTGTGATGACATTTTCTGTACTAATGCATCATGGAATTGTCTTTAATGGATGATTCAGCGTCCCCGCTGTACTAATGTTTCATGTACATAACCTTTCTCACTTGGCTTCAAGGTGTAGCTGTCATTTCGGGTAACTTTTATGACTAAGCTGTTATGTGTGTACATGAGGAAACAGTATTCCTGGCCATCACCAGATTCCACCTCTTCAGGCTCCATCTCTAATTTTCAGTTCTCGTTGAGCTAGTGAGTTTAAGTGGTGGCCATGTCTCACATATACAGTACAGACCATAAGTTTGGACACACCTTCTCATTCAAAGAGTTTTCTTTATTTTCATGACTATGAAAATTGTAGATTCACACTGTAAGGCATCATAACCATGAATTAACACATGTAGGAAATTATATACTGAACAAAAACAGTGTGAAACAACTGAAAATATGTCTTATATTCTAGGTTCTTCAAAGTAGCCACCTTTTGCTTTGATTACTGCTTTGCACACTCTTGGCATTCTCTTGATGAGCTTCAAGAGGTAGTCACTGGAAATGGTCTTCCAACAGTCTTGAAGGAGTTCCCAGAGATGCTTAGCACTTGTTGGCCCTTTTGCCTTCACTCTGGGTCCAGCTCACCCCAAACCATCTTGATTGGGTTCAGGTCTGGTGACTGTGGAGGCCAGGGCATCTGGCGTAGCACCCCATCACTCTCCTTCTTGGTCAAATAGCCCTTACACAGCCTGGAGGTGTGTTTGGGGTCATTGTCCTATTGAAAAATAAATGATTTTCTATTTCTCAGTGGGTGGACACATCTCAATCACAGAGCACCTGGGGTTAATGGCGGTGCAATGTGCAGCCATGGAGCCAGCAACTCCATCTATTATACAAACAGAAAAAAACTGCACAGCACTCGAGATACAATGTGAACTGGTGCAAGCAGTGATGCTGAACTTAAACAGACAAGAAAAAATTAACTGCAGCACTCAGCTACTACCAATTATGTATATATATGTATATATAAGGAGTACAGGGATGTCAGCTTAGGACCCATCAGATCTAAGGCCACCTTGTAAGCGGTTGATGGGCAAGAAGATATTGGCCAATATATGTACTAAGAGCCTTAGCAAAAAAAATATGTGAGCATTGAGTTTTTTGAAAAAACTAATTTTTAAAATTTTTTCTCAAATATAGACTGCTTTTTAGCATATACATAATTGGTAGTAGCTGAGTGCTGCACTGAATTTTTTCTTGTATATATACGTATATATATATATTTATGTACTGGTTTTGACAATGTTAAAAAAAGTCATACAGATCATGTATCAGGGAAGAATGAAAAGCCATAGATGTACAAAGACAAAAACTAATCAGGTCTCTTAGCATAGAGCAAATATCACAGGTGGTCACCTCACTGCAGAGGTGACGGTGGGGTTCAGACATGGGTAATCTGATTCACCATGGGATTCATGGAGGGTAGATTATATAGCAGTCATCTGTCAGTCATTTTTGTTACTATTTAGTCTAAATCATCAATCCAGCTGCTTGCAAAATCAAGACAAGACTCCGCCTGAAGGTTTGCCAGTAAACCTAGAAACTGGAAGATGCTGTGAAAGCATACTGCAGGAGGCTCTTTGTGTCCTTTTAGCCCCATACTAGCCGAATCCCCAACTCCATGTAAAATAACTGATTAGTGAGGATGGACGGGAAACAAACCATTAGGCTGTGATGTTTGTTGTGAATCCCATTTAGAACATGCCACAGCACAATGAATCATCATTAGTACCTGTGATCTGGAGATGTGATAGTCTTACATATCCAGACATAAGGTGCTGCCCTATTTCAGGAACATTGCTAATTATCATCTTGATCACATGCCATATGGCTATCACTATAGCAACCAGCCTCCCTTGGCGTGGACATTCTGTGACTTGGCATATTCCCTCTGGTTTGCTATTTGTCTATAGAGAAGTAGAATAAATGAAAGGTCATATCACAGATAAGAGTTCATACTCATAAAATAAAAGATGTGCAGGCTTAATAGTATGGCGGGAAGAAATATGGCTTCTAATCAGTAAAATGTAACATACTATTTCCCATGCATTTAGTAAAAAGCTCACCGATGTTAGGTGTGCCAAAGACGGGCATATGCTGCCTATTGTGTTTGGTAAAATAATGGACACCATCACAGAAACCCAATGGACTCCATTATAGTAAAATAGATGCTCCTGCAAAGTTTGTGTTTGTCACGTAAACAATAAAGAACTGCCATCATTTTCACATATTAGTTTAATGTTTGCCAAACCTGCCGTTATCTACGGTTTCGATCGACAGTCTAATGTGCACGGAGGTCTCCCGACTGTCTCCCAACATATGATGTTGTGAAGATAAGGATGTAACCAGAGTTTGGACTATTGATCTTGTTCTTAGAGTGATGTCTGGCAGTGGCTCTCAAGGAGAATATAGGAGCGCTTGGTCAGCCAAGTACTCCAGTGATTGGGAGAGTTGGTGGGGAAGTGAAAACTGCGAACTCATTTGCCGACAGCTATTTAAGGTATAGTGGCTTACTGAAGACTTCATTCTAATTTGTCCTTGTTCCTTGGTTATTCTGCTGATATGATATCTGAAAGTAACCACCAGCTGTATAGTCGTATGGCTCTAATAGCTGCATAGGACTTGGGCACGGTTGCGTTTCATAAAGTATGGCTTGCTGAGATCGCTCATTGTTTTTGCCAAAACGCGCCAGTTGCTGGACTAATCACGTTTCTGCATCTATATTATGATCATACTAGGAACGCAAGGTACATCTCGGCCACCATTAGCCCTAAGACTGTGATGTCATATATGGTCCTAGTCATCAGAGGTCCTCTGGGGACATGGGGTACAGAGCTGTTGTTAGCATTGATATTCACAATGAGTCTTTCCTCTTTCTTGTAGGTAATAAGCTATTAAGTGTCTGCCATCAAACAAATAACCATCTCAGTACCCAGCTGGCATCATGACCATAATCCAGGGTTTCTCTTCTATACATATTACATTCTACAAACTGCCTACTTCAAAGTAATCTTCCATCCCCAATTACTCTGTATGACATATGAATACCCTTTGTCCTAGTCTAATAATTATATATGCGGATTCACAAAGGGAATCTACAAAGTCAATTAAATCAGAATATCATTTTTTAAGACAAGATTCCCAGAGTTTCTATATTCAAGAGTAAAATAGTACAACCAAGATAAGGAACACTGCACTAGGCTAAATGAGCAAGGGTGACCCTAAATGAACCACATCTGAAGGATTACAATTCAGACTCCATACTGTGAGCAGCTTCAGGAAAAACCTTTGTGTTTCAGACAGAAGACTAATCGTTTCCATTGTCACACACAATCATCAATAACACTTGGAATAAAATATAGTATAATGTAATATATTATACATATTATATATATGCCGTAATTTGTATATATTTTACAAATGCCTGGTCTTAGACAGCACCATGTACAGTACCTTTCTGTATCCCTGAAATTCTAAATAATTAGGTCCCATAGGACACTGAAATACCCTACAATATGTCTTGTCCAATTAAGGAATAAAAAAAAACCTGGGAAAAAAAAACCCTGAAAAAGTAGTATTATAATAAGCCCCAACACCGAATGAATAACACACACATGAAACCCTGTGGTGATGATGTATGTCTTAAATGTTGGTTATACACACGACACTGCTCAAGGCTGTCTTCAGTCCATGCTGGCCAATGTCCATACCAGGTGACATAATGAACTGTTCATATATTCTGCTTGATCCAGAATACAAAGCCTCTTCTTCATGGGGGATGAAAAGAATAAAATAAAATAATGATAAAGAAAACTAGAATCAACACCTTTTGCTTAGGGCAAAGCTGAAAAATGAGATACACTATTCCTCCCCTGGGTCAATCAAAATATAGAAGGCAAATCAAATTAACATGACTATGAAAACGTTGCCACTATATATGATGAAGTCTGTACAGTGCTGTGGAACTAATGGTGATATTTAATGGAGTAAAATAAACTATATATGTATATATATATTGTCAATAGAATCTCATAACTGGCAATGATGTAGAGTTGGTCAGAGTTGTGGAGTCGGTAAGCCAAATGTCCAACTCCACCAAAATGGACACCTACTCCAACTCCAAGACTCCGACTCCGCACCCAATGACGTGAAGTCGGTAAGCCAAGCCAAACATCTGGCTCCGGCACAGACTCCTCAATTTCCCAGAATCCGACTCAGACACAAACTCCACCCAAAATGGACACCGACTCCGACTCCACAGCCCTGGTTACAGTACATTCCAGATCTCCATGCAGTTCTCTTTCCAGAAGTTGCGAATGGCAACATATAATGGTATATGCATGTGTGTATGTGTATGTATTTATAGGTGTGTGTGTATCTGTGTGTGTGTGTGTGTGCATGTTTATATATCAATATCTATACATATGAGCTTGCTTTGGTGGCTGTACTTGCAATTCTTATTTATATGCATTTTTCTTAATATAAACAACATAACATCATTAGATGACTAAGGATGTGTGAAACATTAGAAACACATCCGATTGTAATGCATTCAATATGACCTGTACCATCTTATAAAGTTACCGTTACACATAGAGATATATTGCTTGCAACTCACTGGTTGCAGTGAAATCATGGACACATTGTTACATTTGCACACGGCAACAAAATGGAACAATGTGTCCATGATTTCACTGCAACTAGTGAGTTGCAAGCAAGCTCAAATATCTCTGTGTGTAACAGTACCTTTAATGTAGAGAAAATAAAGCCCTAAATTATTTTATCGAGCCGGTGAATGGGAATGCTACGTTTTCCCTGGAAAAGGGTTTTCTTGCTCTGGACTGTTCATTGGCACCATTGGGAACTTGCACCCATCAAGGCTTTGAGGATTTCTGGTCTCCAGCATATAATTGCAACGCAGTGGTACTGTGGAGGAATTCACTGTAGGGGTATTGCACATTGTTTGTGGGGCACTTTTGTTGGCATCATACTTTATGGGTGCAATGAAAGGGGAATTCAGGGGCTTCAATAGGACCAAAACTACTTTGAAAGGGCTGCAAAGTTGTGACATATTTTCCCTATGTAACCAAGGAAAATATTAATTAATTTATCTTATTTTTTGCAAGGGCGGGCAATTAGAACTGCATGGAAGACCGGGTACAGACTCCAGTTTGATTCACTGTAGCTCACATTTGTGTGGCTTTTACTGTCGTGGCCCTGGCACTCTTCTACTATATCTCTTACTGGTGCTTTTTTAGTCTCCGTTCTTTATTGACACTGTCTGCCTTGGTTATGTTTTTCAGCAACAGATGAAGGAACAGATTGTTAATTATAAGAGGTAAGACTGAATTTTCCCTCTGGACATCTGATGTCACTTTGTTTTGATAAGGACTGGAGGCTGGAAAAATACAAAATCATGTGAAATAGATGATACATCCTGGAATGGAAAGTGTAGGGCTATTGTACACACGTTGAGAGTGTTGACAGGAGAAACGCAGTGCAAGGCCGGGTTCACACCACGGCATGATCCAATCCGGGGCTGTCCGGTGTGAATCGGACAGCCTCGGATCAGATTTCGGCCCCATAGTATGCTATGGGGCTGGATGGAGCCGGATGGCAGCTATCTGCCATCCAGCTTCATCTGTTCGGGAGGATCCGGGTGTATTCAGATTTTCCTCTTGGACAAAAAAACGTTGCATGCAACATTTTTGTGTCCGAGGGGAAAAATCTGAGACACTTGGTTCCTCCCGGATCCTCCGGTCCAGGTGGGATCCGGCACCATAGACTCCCATGTTAGGGGGCGCCAGACCGGAAGCTGGACGCCGGGTGCAGCACCGGCCTGCGCTGAACTGTCCGCACCATGAAGCTGTCCCCTGCTGACAGATCATGACCGCGGCTAGCCACCCGCCAGCCCGATCTTGAATTATCAGCAGCTGCGGCTGCTATAAGAAGAATCCGCTGGACACCGGACCGGAGGGCATATTTGGCCCTCCGGTTCTGTGTCCAGATCAGGTCCGGGGCTGTCCGATTCACATCTGACAGCCCCGGACCTGATGCTGTCGTGATCTGAAACCAGCCTAAAATATGTGTTTTTGATGCAATTTTGCGTGCTGGGAGTAAACTGCTGAACCATTGACATGCTGCAGATTTGGAAATCAAACGTTTTGGTTGTTCAAAACGCAAGGAAAAAAATAGTCAGCATATTTAAGAGATTTCAGAACTCTCGTTCACTTTGCTGATACTGTAGGATACATTTTTTCCATAGGTAAAAATGCAGCAAAACGTTGCGTGTGACCAAGCCCTAAAAATGTAGATAAAGAAACATATAGGAACACAGTTGTTAATATATAGGATTTATACATAGCAAGTCATTGACAGACAGTATATTCCGATGCTTCCAACTACTGCAAAGCCACAGGTTACCTAATGTTGTTCACTCTCAGTTCTTGCAGTTACCCTGGTTACAGAATAGATAAAGAAGGCTTTTAAGGGTAACTTTAATTGGAAATGTTAAACTGTAACAATAATATTTCCTTAGTGCAAAAAAATCACACATTATTCCTTTTTACAATACAATGCTAACTAGTGTACAATATTTGATACGTCAGTGAAGCCTATCAAACATACCGTAATATATAAGCTCCTGCTCCCTGACCTGGATTCTCTTAATGAGGTCGCAGACAGAGAACATGTGCCTAAATCTTTCTAATACTGGCTGGAGAGTGCAGTAACTCAGAATCTCTGAAGGTCCGTTACACGTTGCAATGTTGCTTGCAACTTCGCTGAAATTTTGCTGTGTCATCAAAGTTGCAGCAACATTGCAGGTGCATCGTGCTGTGTACACAGCACGATGCAACTGCGATAAATTGCTGGTTGCAAGTTGCCAGGTTTTTGAACATGTTCAAAAACCTGGCGATCTGGCCCCAGCGATTTGGCTGTATAGTGCCATCTGACACCGCAATGACGATGTTGCCAGCGATAAGCATATTCCAGCATAGCTGAGGATCGCTCGCTGGGTTGTTTCCAGCCCAGCGAACGATCATGGCGGCAACATCGCAGCAGCGTCACCGGCAACATCTTGCCGTGTGACACTAAGCTCGCTCGCTTCCAACATCGCCCGCGATGTTGCAGGTCAAACGGTACCTTATTACTCCAATATAATTGGGAATGTGGCTGAAAGTGTTGGATATTTTGGTCACTGTAGGTCAGTAGTTGGCAATAACTGGAAGTGTACCGTCACACCTGGACATATCGCTGGCGATTTCACAGGCGACGCTGAGGGCATGGCCTGTCGCCGGCGACATCGCCAATGCGTCGCCCAATGTAAATGGGGACGGCGACACATCCGAGTGGTCGCTTGGTTTCACATCAGAGCTCTGAAACCAGGCGACCATTCTTGGGTGATGTGTGCTGATCGCCCTGTGTAACATCTCATGAGCGATGTCAAGGGCAACAGCACACATCGCCTATACCATTCCGGTAGGCGTTTCTGGGCGTATTTACTACCTCTGGCGGTCTTCGTGGATTGTGGCAGCGCGAGCGTTACGATTGGTCATCTTGTTTCTCGGCGCCATATTTGATGATGTGTGCGTCCAAAGGTGTATTACCCAGGAGCGTACATACTGTACAGTAGCGCATTGATGTGGCCTCTGTATTTGCGGCTGTGTGTGTTCAAAGTGCAGAGATGTGCGACGGGTAGCAATGTGTGTTAACATCAATGCAATTACATGACAACTAATGTGTGCATCAGAGCGCTGTAGTGGCAGCCTTCCTGTTTAAAGTATATTACGCACAAACATACAGTGAATCCTGTGGCTTTTGAGGCGCCTCTGGCCCCTGTCAACATGTGACATCTCTCCCGTGCGTTCATTCGCCATAACGTTGTCAATCTTTTGGCGCCGCCTTCCGGTGCTTTCCCTTCCCCTGCAGAATAGAAAAATGGCAGCACCCAGGCGAGCTGCAGTGTGGGGGAAGCCTGAGCTCCTTATTCTCATTGATGTATGTGACACCAGGGATTTACTGGTGTCACGAGCACCACACCCATCCGCACCTCCACAAGCAGGCTGTCCTGATGAGGGTGCAGAGGCGGCTGAGGAGGAGGTTGGGGGTTGTGCGCAGCCCAAAACAGATCTGCAAGAAGATCGCAGATCTTAAATACAAGACGCCCGGACGCATCACCCAACTGCGTGCCAGGATTGACCAGATGAGTGGTGGAGTATTTAGCATGACAACATACACATACCCTACTGTGTAAAGAAATACATATGAAGGCCAGCACATGCCACTGTACACCCCAAAATATATAGGGCCAATGTATGTGAGAGCTTCCTCATGACTCTGCAGTTGCAGTATCATCTACCTGCTTATCCACATACACCCTATATTCCCCTGTAACTTATATGTCTACTTTACCTAGCCACATATTGTCATATGTGTACCCTACCCCCATATTACATAATGTTGGCTTATCCTGCCCTTCTTTCAATCTCACTCAACCTGACCTAATGAACTGCAAACAGCCCTGTTTATTAAGTCCCCACATATCTGGCCATGTTGTTATTGTGATTAAGTATGTTGTTGCCTCAACAGGTAGGGACAGAAGGGCTGAGCATCCCCCATCCCCCGCGGTAGAACCACCATCAAGCCAACCAGGGTCACCAGGCCAACCGCCAGCAGGAACGCCACCAGAGCTCCAAGGGCCCACATCACCCCACAGTCCCAGACCATCCGGCTCCGAAGGGACCCCAAGGGCTGCACCCACCCCACCCTTGGAAGGAGAGATGTCAAGTGGTGCCAATTCGGCAGAGTGGTCCCCTGACAAGCCCACAAACGGCCAAGAAGGTGTGTATAATGTCAATATTACTCATATATACTGTGCACTGTATCTGTCTTTGTTTTTTTTTTACCTTAATAAAAAATGTCAGGACCTTTGTTATGGGCCAATACCAATACACATATGCTGATCTCATTACAGATGACCCAAGCCAAGCGGTGGACTGGGCAATAAGCCCCTCACCATCCCCACCCCCCCAAATGGTGGGTCCCCAGCTCCCTGGTAAGTGCAAACACTTCTATAACAAAACACACCTGCTATGTGTTCTAAACATGTTGCTGATGTTGATGTTCTGTATACTCTGTAGGTGGCCCATCCCTGCAGGACCTGGAGGCGGCACATGAGGAAGCGGCGTTGAGGCTTGCCCAATTGGCCAACCTGATTGAGCAGTACAAGTGGGCCCATCCCACCTCTGCCCCTCAAGAAGGACAGCCTCATACGCATGTGTGATGTGCGATTTTAAAATGTTACCCAATTTTATGGGCTTTTTCAAAGGACTTTTTCCGATTTTATGGACCATGTTGGTTCTGTGTTTTATTAAACAATACTGTTTTTAAAAGCATGGACCCTTGTTAAGTGTTTTTGTGAATGAATGTATATGTTTAATATTTATTTGTTACCCCTGTAAACGGGCTTTAACCCCATACCATTATTACGTAGGAAAGGTAGAGATGATACCACAAGTACATCTTTTGTGTCCTCAAATGTGTTTATTTGTCCCAGGAAAGAGATGCATGTCCCAGTATGATGTACCACAAACGTATGTTGACATAATATCTGATTTGTAGGGGTACATAAGCACGTCACCCAGGGACAGGCCTTTGTGGTGACACTGTATGGTGCCTGTGTGTATTGTCCTCCATATACATGTATTTCATTATACATATTCTGTACACACACATGGACAAGGAAATGTTAGGTGATCAATACATATGGGCCACAGAACTGCAAACACACAAATATATGTGCACACACATACTGTACTTTCAACGCTCCAATACTATCCTGACCAAGAACGCAAGAGTGATTTTATTAGCCAACGCAGTAGTACAACACACATTACATTAAAGCACCATACAGCTTCACTATACAATTACTCGACACGCGAGCGCCGTGTTTTGCCTTGTTGTCCACGCCAATGCGTCTAGCAATAATCCGCGACACATCACACGAGAGTTGAATGAGCACCGAGCCAATACGCACATGCATGCTTTACATTTTAAGATGTGGCGCTGCGAAGGACACAGTAATTGGTGTTTGTTTGCAACCAATCACACGTCTTCGAGGCGTCACCAAACATAATGTGAACGCCTACCTCCGAAACGCTGGACAAAACAACGCCCACGTCGCTAATGTGGTTGCACTGTGTGACGTGGAAGCGACGACCAGCGACTTGATCGCCCTTGGGCCTTGGGTGACGCTCAGGCAATTTCTGGTCAGGTCATCGCCTGAGCGTCGCCTGAGTTGTCGCCCCGTGTAAATGGGCTACGGCGACCTTGGGCGACACGCAAAAACGGGCGTGCGCACGTGCGTCGCCTGTGAAATCACCAGCGATATGTCCAGGTGTGACGGTAACCGAAGGGCATTCATGCCAAATGATCTCAATATAAGTCCAAGCCAAACAGAGCAAGGTGGAAATCCAGCCCATATCATAGATTGAAACAGACCAATTAGGCATTATACAGTAGCTGATGGGGTTGTAGTCCAGAACAACAAACTTCAACCAAAACCAACCATGATCAACAAGTTGCTTTTCAGAAAAGTAGAGACTGAAGGTACCATTACATGCAGCAACTTAGGCTGCAAGGTCAGAAGGGATGCCGTGGGTGCACGCTCGCTTCCAACATCGCAGCCTGGCTGTCACACGGCAAGATGGGCACAGCCATCACTCGCTGGGCTGGGAACGACCCAGCGAGCGATCTGCAACAATGCTGCGGAATAGGCTGTATTGCCAGCAACATCGTTATTGCGATGTCAGATGGCATGATACAGCCAAATCGCTGGGGCCAGATTGCCAGGTTTATGAACGTGTTCATAAACCTGGCAACTTGCAACCAGCGACTTATCGCAGTTGCATCGTACTGTCATACAGCACGATGCACCTACGACGTTGTCTGCAACTTCAGTGACTCAGCAAATTGTCAGCGAAGTTGCATGCAACATCGCGGCGTGTAACGGTACCTTAAGAATGCTAGGTGTATGGCCAGCTTAAGTTCGAACATTATTAAAGAACATTCATTAACCAATCCCATCCAATTGAAGAAATACATATCATTTAAAATTGATTAAACTTCAGATAGAATAAATGACATAGATAAAACCTTAGGTAATGTATTATTATTATTAGATGTGGACCTAATGCTATCACATCGGGAGGGCGGTGACATCACGATGGGGGCGCTGGCCGTCTCTCCCCCTTGTGCGCTCTCTCCCTCTCTTTCTTCCCCCTGTGCTGTCTTCTTCACAATGTGCTCTCTCCTTTGACCTGTCTCCCCCGTGTTCTGTCTACTCCCCACTGTGCTGTCTTCTCCCCTCATGTGCTCTCTCCCCATGTGCTCTCCCCTCCGTATGCAGTCTCTTTCCTCCCTGTGCTATGTTCTGTCCTCTGTGCATTCTCCTTTGAGCTGTATCCCCATGTGCTCTCCCCCATAAGCTGTCTTTTCCTTTCTCTGCACTCTCTTTTGAGCTGACTCCCTCCTGTGCACTCTCTCCCCCCTTTGCCTGTGTCCGACTCACCCTGTTCAGTCTTTCTGCCCCCCTGCGCGCTCTCTATGCCCCCTTTCTCTGCCCCCTATATGCTCACCACCCCTGTGCTTTGTCTCTCCCATCTTGAGCTCTCTCTCCCCTGTGGTGTCAAGAGATGGCGGCCACCTGAGTAAGTGCGCCTCTTATACACATCAGTACTTACTCAGGTGGTGATGTGTCAGAGGTGGTGGCTGTGGGCAGTGATTTCAGGGGGTGTCTGTTTCGGTCTGCTGCAGCAACGCTGGTAGTACTGCACCACCAGTGGGTGCCATATTTGAACACCTATCACTCTCTGCAACCCCTTTGTACTCTCTCTGCTCCACTGTGCACTCACTCTGCACCCTTGTGCACTGTGTGTCCCCTGTGTGCTTTGTGCCACCCCTTGAGTACTCTTTCTGTCCCCCTTGTGTGCTCCCTGAACTCCCCCTTTTGCGCTCTCCTTGCTCTGTGATGTACATAGATGTTGGCAGAGTGACTGGGTTACTGAGGCTGCTGCCATCTTAAGACACCCAGGTGTCCAAAGATGCAGGTGGTCAGTAACTGCACCTGTCAGTTACACGCAAGCGCAGTTCCTCATTTTGTGTTGTGTTCGGCAGCCGGCGGACTGCGGATGGCGCGAGCGGCGGTGGGTTCCTGGCGTTGAATTTGGGTGGCATTAGGTTCGGATGTCGGCGGCATCGAAACCCAAGGCCACTGAATGTTTACTGTCTTGCTGTGAGAGGGGAAACAGTGGTAACAGGACCGTGCTGCTGCCAAATAATCCAATCCAAATTAATTGTTATAGCACATTGTGGTTTATTCTTCGCGTTTCGAAGTGTCACCCCACTTCTTTTTCAGGAAACACACACCAGTGGGTGTGTATTTTCTGATAAAGAAGCAGGGTGATGCTTCGAAACATGTAAAATAAACCACCATGTGCAGTGACGATTAATTTGGATTGGATTATTTGGCAGCAGCGCGGTCCTGATACCACTGCTTCCCCATATAATCACCCTTAGGGTACTGTTCACGGTGCCACCTCGCCGGCGATGTCGGCGGGGAATCACGGGAGCGTGCATCCCCGCCAACATCGCCAGTGAGCTGTCACACGTAACAACTCGCCGGCGAACTTGCTCCGACCGGTAACCTGCAATGTTAAACACTGTAAGTCACCGCGTTACACAGGATGATCAGGCATGATCGCCCTGTTCAGATCGCCATGTTTCACTGCTGTGAAACCTGGCGATCATTCTGAGACGATTTTTCGCCATAGAATCGCCCTGTTACACTGGGCGACTCGCCGGCGATGGTGCCGCGATTAGGCCACGCCTCTGCATCGCCGACACAATCGCCGGCGATGTTGACCCGTGTAACGGGCCCCTTAGAATGAGACACACCTGATTCAATAAGAGGTGCATATAACTTTTAAAGCACATGTGCCTCTTAATAAATTAGGTGTTCCACGCCACATATCTTACTCTAGTCATGGGCTGGGAGATCTGTGGCATATTGTATCATGACTTAGACAAGCAGGCATTGCCATGCCCTGTCTTGCCCGGGTCCGCCCATTATGGCAGAGCTGGACAAAACTGACGTAGAAATGACTAACAATTTTGCAATTTTTCAAAGGCAGATTTTAGTACAAAAAATATATTGCCCTCTATAATATTTTGCATGAAGGGGTTATGACAACCTTGTGTCTCTT